>JALXJV020000010.1:11808207-11829521 GCA_024633595.2 Lepomis macrochirus
TGATTAAACCGTTGAAAATACATGGAAATGCATATAAATATTGATTGATCAAACCCATGTTTGTTTCATCATCAATTTTTATCACGTTCTCCCAAGCTCAGGAATATCCCCAATCTATCCTGAACATATATCAAAGAATGAGAGGCTACCAAGGGGTGATATACTGCTGTTTCACAACACATGCACAGGAAATGGTTCAGAATATTAATCTATACATTCTTCTGATTACAAACAAGATAAACGATACAAGTGCATTTTAACAGATGTGAAACAGATACACAACACACAGAGTGAAATAAAATTAGACCAAAGATTGTATTGATTTTATTTACAATCAATTACAATGGAAGATGCTTTAATTAAATAGTACTGTTACACCCTGGAAAGGGGATATATTAATAAGGACTCTTGGACACGATGCCTTCTTTGAATCAGCTTCATTAAGAATGAGGTGTTATACAGAAATAGATACATTCGTACAAAAGCTCTTCCAATATAAAACATGTTAATAATGACACAGCTTTGGTACCCAATAACACAGATCGAGTATACAAAATGACAAAATGTAGAATATACATTTGAACATATTCTTTGTGCAGCAATAAGTCAACACAGTTGTGCTCAAGATGCTGTACACAACTACTATGTCATATCAAAAATATAAAAGGCTGTTATTGAACTACACCAACAGAAAGCAATTACAGTAAGGACCAGTGGTGGCTGGTGATAATTATTTTGGGGGGGGCGCTTTAAATGTGTGTGCGTGTGTGATTAAAAAAAACATGTTGACTACTTGAACATAAATTTTGCTCTCCTTTCTTTTGCTCTCCTGGGTCATGGTGTTTCTGAGAAATGTTTTTATTCTTTTCAAGGTTGAGAAGCACCTCTCAGCTTCAGCTGTGGTCATGGGTGTAGTAATGAGAACTTTTAGGAGAGTCACAGTTTGGAAAAGACTTCTTCGAGATTATTCTCCATAAACATCACAACATCTAACATCACATCCAGCTAGCCACCTCCATTTCTCATAACAAGCGCGGGTGAAGCTACGGGTGTAGCTTAGTCCT
Source organism: Lepomis macrochirus (assembly GCA_024633595.2). Lineage (NCBI taxonomy): Eukaryota > Metazoa > Chordata > Actinopteri > Centrarchiformes > Centrarchidae > Lepomis > Lepomis macrochirus. The sequence goes on from JALXJV020000010.1 coordinate 11,809,272, forward strand.
CTGTCGCTGGCCTGCTGCTGGATTTGTAAATCGGGTTGGTGCAGGTCCGAGATTCTTTATTCCAGCTGAACGCCTTGTGAAAGGGTTTTTTGTAAGTCAATGACAGAATTTGGTTTAAATGCTGCCATTTATCTATACTGAAAGTGACTACTGATCAGCCTAGCAAGGCACCGTCACTCGACTCTGGGCGGTGTTGTCCAGCGCACTCGCAGTACAGTAGTGGCCAACAGCGTAAAGTTGAATGACAGGTGACGAGAGCCAGTCAATCAGATTGGATAAAATAACATGTATCCGATTCTGATTAAGCCAGGGACGCAGCGACCTGCGTCCGGAGGAGAATCTTTAAGAAACCAATTAGAGACCAGCTTTAAGTCACATGCTGCCTGAAAATTTAACAACTCAGACAGACATCCATTTGTCCGGCGTCCCTCGCCCATGAAACCGTATGAAAACATATTGAAAAACATAGAAAATAGTTAACCGATTAAAGCCAGTTTTTATTAAAATCCGAGGCTCTTTACTACCAGCCGGCACATCGTATGAGTAAACTATTTCATTTTTAATTCATTTTAATATACATGTTTTTTTCTGGAATTTTGATGGGGGCGGCGCCCTAGCGCCCTCTACTGACAAGCCGCCACTGGTAAGGACTACAGTGTCATTAAAACACAAAAGGTAATGTTAACTTGTTTTCACCTGTAGTGCAACACGTAACAGTTATCATGCTCCTTAGCTCTTCTCAAGAATAACATCTTTCTCATTCCTCTAAATAGGTAAAAGTCAAATATGACAGTGTCATGAAAACTGTCCATTAATCCACAATTTCAAACTTGAATCATCAAACTTCAATGTACCAGAAATAAACACAACTAATAAAACATTAGCATTTATCTCCTCCATTTAGTATACTCTCTGCTTTCCATCATGAGCAATAGCTTGAGAAATGGACACAGGGTCATACTCACAATGCACACATTAGCAGTCTCTCCACCTGCATGCATTTCTTACGGGACAAGAATAATACACACAACAGTCTGGCGACATGCCACTCACGGCAACGAGGGAACAGTTAGCCTAGCTAGCGGCCTGGCCATATGCCACCCAACGATCAGAGAACAAGCTGAAACAAAGTTCATATACGACAACACCCGCTCAGCATGTCTACAAACCAGCAGCAGTGCAGCTCGGCCAAACATATTACATAGTTCACATGCATAAATACCGATAACATACCTGGAAAGGGGATATATTAATAAGGACTCTTGGACACGATGCCTTCTTTGAATCAGCTTCATTAAGAATGAGGTACCGCAGCCAAGAGCTCCCCCTTCTGACGTCTGTAGGCATGACAATTAACCCGCAACCCTTCTTTCCTCAGGGATCAATTATTTGTTTTAATAAACAGGTTTTGATCATTTTAAACCGTTTTACCCTCTTTCACGATGGTCACTATTAACCCTTCCACATGACTGTTTCCTTGTTTTTCTTCAATTATTTATTTGTGTCTTCATGACTATTTAATTAATTTTATGATAAAATCAATCTATCACAGTACCACTAACACTGTAGGGATAGACTGGGCCCACAAGGTTGATGGAGTAGAGTCATGCCAGAAAGACATTATTTGACAAAAAATATGTAAGCAAATAAATTAACACTGTTTGAAGCCCTAATTTAAACCTGTCAGTCCTGTCAATCTTTGGATTTCTCTACATGGTGATACAATGTAGCCCACATGTGGCTACAACTCAGCATCTGATGAGTTTGGAGAGTAGTGTCTTTTTTATCACCTTTCCAAAACCAGAAACACAAGAGCAAAAGTGTAAGCAATAGACAAAACTGTTGATCTCCTCTAACGCAAGCTGCAAATATTAGCATGCATGGCTTCTACCAAACTACCTACAATAGTAGCCTGCATCATTTCCAAAAGCAAGGCATGTCATTAGCTACGTCATATAATATATTAGGTAACATCAGAAAATACTGTTTGGAAATTCAATCATTAAAGCATAATTCACCACTGTGTGACCATGTCTCCGAGAAGTGCTTTCAAAACCACAAACAATTCTTACCTGTGTGGCACCTGTTAATGTGTTTTTTTGTGTGTAATAAGTGCCAGTTACCCTAATGTAACAAGCTGTTTTAATAGCCTAGTATACTGGAACACTTCTCCAATAATGTTTCCTTTCAATGCCAGTAGGGGGCATGATAAGATTGACGAGCAGTTTGCGTGTGTTTTTGCCAGTCCAGCCGGTGAAGAAATAAAAGTGAACATTTCCTACATTACCGATACTGTTGTTGTCTGAGTGGTGTAACAATTTGGAGGTCCCATTGAGATTTTACATCTTCACGGCGTAAGACTGAAGGAAAACGCGGTATACACGGTGTGTGAGAGCGGTAGGCTGATGAAGTAAGCTAACTGAGCTAATGTTAGTTGAACAGTTGAAGTCTAGCTAGTACGACACCATCCCGTTTTGTTGTTTTTCGTGCATGTAACACGCAAGATGTCGGAGTTTCTTTTGGAAATAGAAAAGAAACTGCTTGGACTGACTGTAAAAGAACTACAACGAGTCTGTGAGTACTGGAAAATATCTGGCAGAGACTCTGAGGACATTAAAAACAAAAATCGCCGTGCTCTGGTTAAGCACATTGTAAATTTTTGTGAACGTGAAGAGCTTTTGGAGAAGGAAGACGAAGGCATGTCTGTGCTTTTGGAATTGAACGACACGCTCGACACCCTGCAAGAGATCGACGGCGCGGGAGCAGCGCCCTTTTCCTCTTCAGCTGCGGTCAACGACGACGACGAGGAGGAGGCGGCGGCGGCAGCGGCCCGCTCGGCACAGTATGTGTCGGGACAACAACAGGGGGACAGCACACTGAGGCTGGAGCAACAGGCTACCCCCCGACACAGCGCCGGTCAGAGGGACTCAACGCAGAGGTAGAGACTCCATCAGCAACAGCTGCTGTGCTTCTTCCACTGGTTTCAGAAAGGATTTCAGGATAAACGGACATGTGGGTGAGTCAACCTCAAAAGATACTTTGAGTTTTAGTAGCCTGGAACACCAGATTGAGAGTGGTCTAAGAAAGGGCTATCCTGATGTGGAAATTATGGAGGCAGTAGTTCGTGCTGTGAACCCTGGATTGAAACTGAGGAGCTACTTAGAGGGGAAGCCAGACCTCACCCTAGCAACTCTCAGACAAATATTAAGAGCTCACTACGCAGAAAAGGATGCTACTGGTATTGTACCAACAACTGACAAAAGCTGTCCAGGGGCCAGGTGAGACAGCACTTGATTTTCTGGTCAGAGTACTTGATCTGCGTCAAAAGTCCTGTTCGCGATCTGAAAGTGCCCAGTCTGGCCTGAAATACAACAGAGAGTTAGTTCATAGTCAGTCCTCCCAGTCCATCATGACAGGCTTGTTAAATGATTACATAAGAGCAGAGATGCGGGTGCACCTCCAGAATGAGAATTGTAGTGATGAGCTGCTTCTGCAAAAGATGCAGAATGCTCAATATAACGAAAATGAAAGGGCCCAAAAGATTAAAACAAACAAATCCACTCATAGAGCAAGTCTGAACTTGGTAGAGAGTAGCGGGGATGAAACAGACCCTCAAACACCCACACCTCGAGCTAAGCCTAGCAAACAGGTTAAAGAAAATCCCCTGTTCACAAAACTGGAGGAGAGCAGTACAGCAATCAGGGAGCTCACAGGCCAAGTGGCATCCCTTGTACAAACGGTCCAGCGAGAGAGAACAGCTGGTGATGAAAATCGAATGAAAGCTCCAGCTAATGCTTTTAAGAGACCAAAGAGACATTGTGCAGCATGTCAGCAAGACAAAACTGACTGTAGGGCTGGGTATCGAGTTCAATACTTTTAGGCACCGACCGAATTGCTTCAATACCACCGAGTATCAAAAAATGCCTTGTCTTTCGGTACCAAAGTTCGATACCTAAAGGTTCTTGTTAACGCCAATGAGCCAATCAGCATGCAGCATTCTTGATGTGCCCACATCTAAAAGTGATTGTAATTGGCTGTGGTGATGTAAACACTAGCTCATGCCGGTTACGCACAGAAACGTGGCTCGTGGATGTAAAAGACGTGGTGAAAATCAAGTGTGGCTTGATGCAACAGTGTCGATGCAATATTTGCGACATAAGATAATTGCTGCCAAGAGACGATTACACGACAAACCTGGTGAAGCCTTTGACTGTGCGTGAAATAAACTTAAGAGCAGAAAGTCGCCCGCCTTTGCTGCAACCAGACAGAGCCGGTGCATCATCGTCTCAGCACCCTGCTGCCACCGAAGCTGCTTCAACACGCCATCGCATCGTAGCGTTAGGCAGCAGCGCCGCTACAAGTAGCACCGCTACTAGTTTAACGACATTTCTCAGCAGCTTGGTGGCAGCGTCGCTGTTTCCTGAATCAAATCAAAGCTCTTTTATTGACAGAGTAGCGTGGTAGCTTCAACACATGCTACATTTTTCCAAGGATCAGTAAGTGACACCACCGCCGCACACAGACCTGTATGTGCAACCGGCGGAAGCGCCTCTGTGTGACAGTGACATCACGCATCGATATTTTGACTGAGGTCTGCGACTTTGCTGCAGATGGATTAAAGACGCCGGCTGAGTTTCCTTTCTATTGTGATAGTTGTCCACCTCTTCCTCTAGTGAGGAGAAACTTTGATATGTAGAGGCAGAAACTTGTTTCCATGATGAGATTTCTCTCTCTCCTCAGGCCTGTTGCCATGAATGTTTAGGTTGCCATGGTGCCAGAGCACAAATTCACATATAAACAATAAAAAATATATAATTAACAAACAATGAAATGACATTATAAAAACTAAAGAAAGAGGAATAAAAACACAATATAGGCCGATGTTACATTTAAAATATGTCTTGGTTCTGACAAGCAGCAGCATTTTTCAAAGGAACAATTATTAAAATAAACTATTAATGATAGTAATGTGATAATTAAGTTACTTTATACAAACAACAATGGTTCTCCGTATGTTGGGAAAATATACAAATTTTATACCAACAAAATTGGTATCGAAAAAAAGTATCGTTCAGGAACCGGTATCGAAGTTGAGGTATCAATACCGGTATCGATATCGAAAATATTTGAACGATACCCAGCCCTAACTGACTGTAATCATTGTTTCAAGTGTGGCAGTGAGACACATTGGGCAAAAGGGTGCAGAGTAGTAGGGGAGAGACAGAAACCGTGGGGAAACGGGCCGAGGTTATGGCGGAGGGACGCGCCCATGACCTCAGAATCAAGGTCCCCATTTGATTCAAACCCAAAGCTGAAGCCTAAGACTGAACCTGTAAGCTCACCTACAGTATCAGAGTTTCATTAGATGAGGGACTAAAGATTAGCTGTCAGCTGGTAAACATTTCCTGCTCCTTGCGTAAAGTAAATATCTATGTAAGAAACACCACACACCATGACATCACAATGCCAGGCGAAACGGTAATAGGCAGAATGCAGAGAATAGCCGACTGTTGCCCGGTGTACACAGGGGAACACCAAGTTAACGTAGCAGCTGTTGAAAACTCTCAGACTGCACCCTGCCCCGCCACAGAACCCTCTCAATGTGATCCAGGAGACAAACTGTGGGATCCACCAGTCAATATGGACCATTTGACCGGTGAACAACAAGTGCTTGTTAAACAAATGCTCAAGGAGGAATCAAGTGCATTTGCCAGGCACAAAGAGGGAGTTGGATACATCAAAAACTTGAAAATGGACATTAAGCTAACTGATGAGGTCCCAGTAGCCAAAACATATAATGCTATACCTCGACCATTGTATGAGGAGGTAAAGAATCACATCCAGGACTTGTTAAATAAAGGATTCATCCGCAAATCCACCTCCCCATATGCATCTGCAGTGGTCTGCGTGAGAAAAAAAGACGGAACCCTAACACTTTGTATTGACTACAGGGGGCTTAATAAAAAGACGATCCCAGATATGCACCCCATACCACGCATTCAGGAGATACTTGATGGGCTTGGTGGGAACACGTGGTTCAGCGTGCTGGACCAAGGAAAGGCATACCATCAAGGTAGCATCAGTGAGGATGCAAAGAAATTCACAGCCTTCACAACCCCATGGGGGCTGTACGAATGGAACAGAATTCCATTTGGCCTCACAAACGCACCCTCAGCTTTCCAGCGGAGTATGGAAGAGAGTCTAGAAGGTCTCAGAGACAAGATATGCATTCCATACTTAGATGATGTTTTGGTCTACAGCAAAACATTCACGCAGCATGTTGAGGATGTGAGATCTGTCCTCAAACGACAACAAATGTGGGGAATTAAGCTGAGGCCAGACAAATGTGACCTGTTTAAAAATGAGGTACGCTATGTGGGAAAAGTAATCTCAGCTGAAGGCTATAGCATGGACAATAAGGAAATAGTGGCAGTGCAAGCTCTAAAAGCAAACCCCCCTACAAACATTAAAGAGCTGCGTAAACTGTTAAAAGTTATGAAGTGGTTGTTGCCCTGGTGCTACGTGGTTAATGTTGTACGGTAAATGTAATGAATGCTTATGTTGAGGACAATATTAATTTTACCGGGGAGGAATGTGGCACCTGTTAATGTGTTTTTTTTGTGTGTAATAAGTGCCAGTTACCCTAATGTAACAAGCTGTTTTAATAGCCTAGTATACTGGAACACTTCTCCAATAATGTTTCCTTTCAATGCCAGTAGGGGGCATGATAAGATGTGACACATGTCAAAAAGCCACATTAGAAGAAGTGGCTGCTAGTTATAGCCCTGGTCGAAAAAAGTTGTTGTTCCTGGTGCCGCTTGACACTGAACCCCCTTCTGCTAACTTGAAAATATCAAGGACTTTTCATTTCACCCCTCTGATGGCTTAAGTCAAGAGTCCTATCATCTGAAATCACCTGCAGCAGTATTGGGTTTAGTAGATCACAAGTGTCTGTACTACACACAGTAACTCGTGGTTCCTGATTAGAATTTCAGATTCAGCAGCCTTTCTGTTACTACATCAGCATCAATATAATGCAACAGACATACAAGATATCACTTAATTACACATTGTCTATGCTATGAAATAGGGGTGGGAGAAATAATCGATTATTTGATGCATCGCGATGCGGTGGTGGAAGATTATTAATCGATGCACAAATGTCTAAAAATCGATTATTTAAATGTTAATTGATAACATAATGTTGACGGAACGCAAAAGGCGGATCTCGCGGAAACGCAGCGCCCGGACCGTCTGAGGAGCGCACACAACAGAGAGACCAGTGTCCCCCTATGTTCGTCACCCCTGTGGAATGAATAACCCCAAAATGTCACACAATCATTAAGATCAATGCGCAAGTTTTTTATTTTAACTCGCACACTGCGAGCATGGTGACGCTCTGCAGCTGTGTGTGTGACTTTTTATATACAGTATATGGTGTGTGAGGCCGAGCGAGTGAGAGAGAGCGAGCGGCAGAACGTGAAAGTTAGCGGTGAAATATATTAGCAGTAAGTTTCAGTCTGGTAGTAAACGTGCAGCGTAGGTCGCTGTGTGTCCGTTAATAAAAGTCTGTAGTTTCCCCGGCTGGAAAAGTGAAGGCTGTTAGCGCGAGCTAACATCTCCCCGTACAAGGGCTCAGTCTGTCCCCCACACCAGACTCCGCAGCCTTCAGCGTCACCGCCCCCCCCTCTGGAACTCATCCCCACAGAAACGCTCCCTGTCTGGACACTTTCAAAGATCTACTAAAACACAGCTCTTTACCCAGGCATTCAATCCTGAATGACTTTTGTTGTTTTGTCACTGTAACTATGTATAAAGCGTCCTTGGGTCCCATTAAAGTTGCTAAAAAAATTTATTTATTAATGTAACATAGCTAAATTAGTAATAAAGTAATATTAATTATCAGCTGTATGTCATTACTAACTAACCTACTAGTCAAGGGTTGAGAACATCAGGTACAAGCTGAGACTAAACTGGTGTACAGCTCTGTCCTGTACATATACTGTACATGCTGATAATTATATTTCAGTTTTTAGAAGTCTGACAACTAGTTGTTAATGAAATGAGAGACCATGGAGCTGAGGTTAATAAAGTAAACTAGGGATGTAAACTAGTCCTTTTAAGCTAATTAGCTATTTTCTTTTGGATTTTAATGTGCAAATTAAATGCTTAGTAATTATCCAGGGATCCTGTATAGAAAAAATATGATGCATCAAGATGCATCGATAACTGTTTTGTAATCGAATTGCAGCCCTCTGAATTGTAATCGAATCGTGAGGTGCCCAGAGATTCCCACCCCTACTATGAAAATCTAACCTTTGTCATGCTCTAGAGGTGATCGCCCTCATGAATATGCATATGCAAACTACACAAACACTTCCTTCTTTCTTTGATTCTAGGAAGCATTTAAAGACTGAATCTGTCAGTGATGTGAGCCACTGCTTTTCAGTAGCTCAGCTGAACTGATCTCACCATGTTTATCAACTGCAAACTGGTAATACTGATACTCGTGCTGACTCTTGATGGCCAAGGTAGGTTTTGTTTTTGTGGCACTGTTTCACACAGCATAATTGTAGCATGCGGTATATGATGAACTACATTCCACTCTGGATACTGTGAGACATAAAGTGCAGGAGCATAGATCAACTGATTTAACCAGTTTCTCACATTTTTTCTCAGTTCTTACAATCTTTGGTGGTCACAAGGCTGTGCCACATAGCAGGCCATACATGGTGCTTTTGGAGCGGCACATGCAGGATGGTACAACAAACCACTGTGGTGGCTTCCTTCTGAATGAGGATTTTGTGATGACTGCAGCCCACTGTACTGCTAGGTCAGTTTTCCTACTGGAAATCCTGGGGCCCCTGAAAGAATTTCTTAATTCAACAACAGCTTAGATTCATACATTCAGACTGTCAAGTATGCTTAATGAATTGCCACATAAATTTAAGTCTTTTAATATTTTAATGTTGTAATTTCAGTTCCTACAAAGTCTTTCTGGGAGTTCACAATGTTTATAAACGTAGTGAAACACAGAATATATCTGTGGCGCACGCGTTTCCACATGAAGACTACGATGCAACGGATTTCAAAAATGACATTATGCTCCTTAAGGTAACTTTTTTTTAGCCTTTTTTTAATTTCCAATTTTTGTTTGTCATCATGGTATTTGAGTTGTTGAATGCATTGATCAGGAGGAGATCTGAAAAACTGTACAGATTGATGTTTACATTTCTTAACAATGTTTTTATCTCTTTGGTTCCTCAAGTTGAGCTCCAAGGCAAATTTCAACAAAAATGTGAAACCCATTGCTCTCGGAGGCCAAGATGATGGCTCTCTCCCAAAATCATGTCTAATCTTAGGCTGGGGGAGATTTGACAGGAACAACCAATACATGTCTATTGTACTCATGGAAGCCAATGTAACACTCACTGACAGTAAGCACTGTGCTAAGGAAAAGACATACTGTTCTAAGGGAGAGACCGGAATGGGTGATGTATGTACATTTTTCTGACATAACATTGACAAGCAACCATTTGTCAACCATAATAATTATTTCATTGTTATTTCATACACATTGTGTATGTATTTCCAGGGAGATTCTGGTGATCCATTGGTCTGTGAAGATGGGAAGGCATACGGGGTGGTGTCCTATACCAAAGTAAACCCTAATGGCCTGCACATCTATAGTTACACAAAAATTCCTGACTACAGAAGCTGGATCGATTCAACCATGGAAAATACATGGAAATGCATATAAATATTGATTGACCAAATTTGAATTTACAGTATTTTGTTTATTATCACTCCTGAGCTGATAACTGAGACCCTAATATGAAGACGGATTCCATAGCAATGAGACTGTCAGTCTGGGCTTGTTTGCTTTGAAAATGCTTTACTTATTTGTTACCAAATGACGATAATAAAACCATAGTTTGGTGTGTTGAGTTGAGAGAGAAAATATGTAAATGTGATCTGGTTTATTTGAGTGACATGTTTTGGCTTTTTATGGTAGTTGATTTTCTGCTACAGAGGATTACAAACTTTACAGCTCACATGCCAATCATGGTTATATCCAAATTACACCCAAAAGAAACAGACTTCTCTGCTGTCAACACTGAGTGGTGCAGATCAAATGTGACACTGGCTGTTTCCATGATAACAGGGGTCTTACAAGCCTTGCTTATTCTTTCTACTACAGATGAGTACTTGAAGAAATCAAACGGATCACTCAGACTATACAGAAAGATGTGATTTATCATAGAGAGAACCTTCTACTTAACACTTAACACAGGTTTTCACCTCTACACCCCCGGTATGAGGTGACCCATCTTTTGTGCTTTAGGGCCTGGTGCAGACCTAATTTTAATGTATTTATCAAAGTAGAATGATAAAATGAACACATTATCTGGTTCCACAGGAAACACTGAGACACTTGATGCTGTTTTCATAGCCGACCCACTGCTCTTAGTTGGTCTCTCACACTCTGATTTAACCTTTTTATTAACAGCATAAATGGTTATGGTTATATGTCTGAGAGCTGCATCACCAACAAACTTCCAATTACCACAAAAAATAACAGACACACAGTAAATCTAGGGCTTTTGTTGGCCCCTGGAGCTCAGGAACCTCAGGGCAGTTGCCCGTTTGTTTTTTTTTGCCCTGGTTTTAGAGTGGGGGTATTGTACCCATTTTGTTGACACGTCAGTTCCCTGAAATGTCATTGGCTTTCTAGAACTCCACGCCCACTTTTAATGAAACATGCTCCTTGATGCTCAGCAGTATAAGAAAATAATAATTTGTTATTTAACTTAGATTGGATAGCAGTATTATTATCAGTCCGTATCTCACAAACAAACCTGGTTCATGTCTGAAATGCACCACAGTCAAAACAGTCCCATTTCTATTGCATCAAAAGCTTTAATTTGCATTCATTTAACGTCAGACCTGGAAATTACAATACATGCACTTGCTGGTGAGGGCAGGAGCCACCTGGTTGAAATGAGCTGTGTATTATACAGGGAATCCTCCACTGAGTTCGAGCCAGGAGCATAAGAGTCTCAGAGCTCCACTGAACGAGGTGCTGAATGTTTCCAGTCAAAGATCTGAAGGGCCAAAGGTCCAGTGACTGACCAGTTTAATATTTCCGTAAGAAATTAAAAGTAATAGGATCCAATGATTCTGGCTCTTAAACATGTATCATGAATAAAATCCCCCAAAGAATGAGAGATAACCAATGGTGGTTAGTCTGCTGCTTTGCAACTCAGGCAGAGGATGTGGTTAATGACACTAATCTGTACTTCTCTTAAATTAAAAAACAAGATAAACCATGTTTTGACAACTTGCAATTATCACCAGCTTTCACAACAGGAGTAAAACCTCAGAAACACCCATTTCAAAATTGACACATTGATTCGTTAATGACTGGTGCAAAAAATTCAACCTCCTTCCTGTAAAATGTGATTAATTTGGAAGGAGAAGACCCGAGAGGAGCAGTAAGAAAATCTGCTGGACACAACACGCTCACACGCTCAAACACTGCCGATCCTGTAAACTTCACCCTTCCGATCATCATTCCACAGTCACTGTGCAGTTGTTTGCGTAAGCTGGTAAAACATTTACAAACAGCAAATATCTGGAGGTAATTCTTTGACTGACTGGACTGTGAGCAAAGTGAGGCAAATGTCAAAAAGACTTGTGGAGACTGTGTAGACAGTGTAGACCTTGTAGATGGAGAAAGGCCCTAAACTCCTGCCCACCATCTCCAGAGTCTACTGTATATGATAAAAGGAGAAGTTAGATTGCCTTTAAAACACAATATTTCAACAGGAAATAAAATAATACAAAAAACGTACACATGGTCCAGCACAAACTTTATAAAATAATGCAAAAACAGCAGCAGATAGACTGAGAATTTTATCAGCCCCAGGGGACCACAGGATCCTGTGACACAACTGCTCGTCACAAAATACAGCTATCACTCTCTTCAAGTGGGCTTTGCCTGTTCATGGTGTGAGTCTCACAATTGCAAAGGAACAGGAAGAACCATCCCAAGTCAGCCAGGCACCATTGAGTGTATCAGGAAATGTACTCAAGACATTATCATCATTAGGTAGTGACCGACTGACTGTGAAAGGCCACAGATCACCTGTCATACATGTAAGAGCATTTCAACCAGATGTGACCAAGCAAAGTGACGTCCCCGTTGACACCTCACCAGCCTTACCCATTGCAAACCCTGCGGCCAACAGCTCTTTCACTCATGCATCTTCCAAGGAACTCACACCAGTGGAATTTGTTTTTGCATTTACTGACATCAAACAACCTCCAGTCATTTGTCTCTCTTCATAGAGACTCAAATGCGTGTTCCTTTAGCATTCTTTGGTTTCTTCTGATGCTCTGAATTCACAGCGTAGCACTTCCCACTACGACTTGGCTCAGCAGGCAAATTTGGCTGACCATTCTCACTCCTGATTACTTCATATTCAGTCTCAAGCAAAGTACTGCAGTCCAGCTTGGCATATTTCTCTTCCACCTGAACACATATCTGGATCCTTTCAAACTCATGAGAAATTATGTAAACTCTACTATCTTTTTGTCACAGGATCAGAAGTCGTGACACGCTTTTGGTTTGTTTCATCATCAATTTTTATCAGGTTCTCCCAAGCTCAGGAATATCCCCAATCTATCCTGAACATATATAAATGAAAATATGACTTCAAAGAATGAGAGGTTACCAATGTGTGATATACTGCTGTTTCACAACTCATGCAGAGGAAATGGTTCAGAATATTAATCTATACATCCTGCTGATTACAAACAAGATAAACAATTGACCGTTGAAATGACAAGCATTTCAGCAGATGTGACCCAAATACAGAACACACAGAGTAAAATAAAATTAGACCAGATATTGTATTGATTTTATTTACAATCAATTACAATGGAAGAGACTTTGATTAAATAGTACCACTAACACTGTAAGGATAGACTGGGCCCACAAGGTCGATAGAGTAGAGTCATGCCAGAAAGACATTATTTGACACAAAATATGTAAACAAATAAATTAACACTGTTTAAAGCCCTAATTTAAACCTGTCAGCCCTGTCAAACTTTGGATTTCTCTACACAGTGATACAATGTAGCCCACATGTGGCTACAACTCAGCATCTGATGAGTTTGGAGAGTAGTGTCTTTTTTATCACCTTTCCAAAACCAGAAACACAAGAGCAAAAGTCAAAAGAGACAAAACTGTTGATCTGCTCAAACGTAAGCTGCAAATGTTAGCATGCATGGCTACTACCGAACTACCTACAATAGTAGCCTGCATCATTTCCAAAGGCAAGGAGCATGTCATTAGCTACGTCATATAATATATTAGGTAACATCAGAAAATACTGTTTGGAAATTCAAACATTAAATCATAATCCTCCACTGTGTGACCATGTCTCCGAGAAGTGCTTTCAAAACCACAAACAATTCTTACGTGCAGCCATTAATCTGGAAATCCTGCGGGTTTGTGTTCAGCACTCTGACAAAATAAGCAGTATTGTTTCCTCTGTGGCTGCTGATGTGGCTTCTTTCAATTTGAATCTGGTGGAATATTACATGGCTTGTGAGCAGGACAGGACCAGGACCATGTCATTGGCAAAGCTCTCTCTTTGACACTGAACCCCCTTCTGCAGTAACTTGAAAATATCAAGGACTTATTGTTGAGGACAATATTAATTTTACCGGGGAGGAATGTGGCACCTGTTAATGTGTTTTTTTTGTGTGTAATAAGTGCCAGTTACCCTAATGTAACAAGCTGTTTTAATAGCCTAGTATACTGGAACACTTCTCCAATAATGTTTCCTTTCAATGCCAGTAGGGGGCATAATAAGATGTGACACATGTCAAAAAGCCACATTAGAAGAAGTGGCTGCTGTTAGTTATAGCCCTGGTCGAAAAAAGTTGTTGTTCCTGGTGCCGCTTGACACTGAACCCCCTTCTGCTAACTTGAAAATATCAAGGACTTTTCATTTCACCCCTCTGATGGCTAAGTCAAGAGTCCTATCATCTGAAATCACCTGCAGCAGTATTGGGTTTAGTAGATCACAAGTGTCTGTACTACACACAGTAACTCGTGGTTCCTGATTAGAATTTCAGATTCAGCAGCCTTTCTGTTACTACATCAGCATCAATATAATGCAACAGACATACAAGATATCACTTAATTACACATTGTCTATGCTATGAAATAGGGGTGGGAGAAATAATCGATTATTTGATGCATCGCGATGCGGACGTGGAAGATTATTAATCGATGCACAAATGTCTAAAAATCGATTATTTAAATGTTAATTGATAACATAATGTTGACGGAACGCAAAAGGCGGATCTCGCGGAAACGCAGCGCCCGGACCGTCTGAGGAGCGCACACAACAGAGAGACCAGTGTCCCCCTATGTTCGTCACCCCTGTGGAATGAATAACCCCAAAATGTCACACAATCATTAAGATCAATGCGCAAGTTTTTATTTTAACTCGCACACTGCGAGCATGGTGACGCTCTGCAGCTGTGTGTGTGACTTTTTATATACAGTATATGGTGTGTGAGGCCGAGCGAGTGAGAGAGAGCGAGCGGCAGAACGTGAAAGTTAGCGGTGAAATATATTAGCAGTAAGTTTCAGTCTGGTAGTAAACGTGCAGCGTAGGTCGCTGTGTGTCCGTTAATAAAAGTCTGTAGTTTCCCCGGCTGGAAAAGTGAAGGCTGTTAGCGCGAGCTAACATCTCCCCGTACAAGGGCTCAGTCTGTCCCCCACACCAGACTCCGCAGCCTTCAGCGTCACCGCCCCCCCCTCTGGAACTCATCCCCACAGAAACGCTCCCTGTCTGGACACTTTCAAAGATCTACTAAAACACAGCTCTTTACCCAGGCATTCAATCCTGAATGACTTTTTGTTGTTTTGTCACTGTAACTATGTATAAAGCGTCCTTGGGTCCCATTAAAGTTGCTAAAAAAATTTATTTATTAATGTAACATAGCTAAATTAGTAATAAAGTAATATTAATTATCAGCTGTATGTCATTACTAACTAACCTACTAGTCAAGGGTTGAGAACATCAGGTACAAGCTGAGACTAAACTGGTGTACAGCTCTGTCCTGTACATATACTGTACATGCTGATAATTATATTTCAGTTTTTAGAAGTCTGACAACTAGTTGTTAATGAAATGAGAGACCATGGAGCTGAGGTTAATAAAGTAAACTAGGGATGTAAACTAGTCCTTTTAAGCTAATTAGCTATTTTCTTTTGGATTTTAATGTGCAAATTAAATGCTTAGTAATTATCCAGGGATCCTGTATAGAAAAAATATGATGCATCAAGATGCATCGATAACTGTTTTGTAATCGAATTGCAGCCCTCTGAATTGTAATCGAATCGTGAGGTGCCCAGAGATTCCCACCCCTACTATGAAAATCTAACCTTTGTCATGCTCGAGAGGTGATCACCCTCATGAATATGCATATGCAAACTACACAAACACTTCCTTCTTTCTTTGATTCTAGGAAGCATTTAAAGACTGAATCTGTCAGTGATGTGAGCCACTGCTTTTCAGTAGCTCAGCTGAACTGATCTCACCATGTTTATCAACTGCAAACTGGTAATACTGATACTCGTGCTGACTCTTGATGGCCAAGGTAGGTTTTGTTTTTGTGGCACTGTTTCACACAGCATAATTGTAGCATGCGGTATATGATGAACTACATTCCACTCTGGATACTGTGAGACATAAAGTGCAGGAGCATAGATCAACTGATTTAACCAGTTTCTCACATTTTTTCTCAGTTCTTACAATCTTTGGTGGTCACAAGGCTGTGCCACATAGCAGGCCATACATGGTGCTTTTGGAG
Source organism: Lepomis macrochirus (assembly GCA_024633595.2). NCBI lineage: Eukaryota > Metazoa > Chordata > Actinopteri > Centrarchiformes > Centrarchidae > Lepomis > Lepomis macrochirus. The sequence continues at coordinate 11,825,169 of JALXJV020000010.1, forward strand.
CGGCACATGCAGGATGGTACAACAAACCACTGTGGTGGCTTCCTTCTGAATGAGGATTTTGTGATGACTGCAGCCCACTGTACTGCTAGGTCAGTTTTCCTACTGGAAATCCTGGGACCCCTGATAGAATTTCCCAACAAGAGCTTAGACTCATACATTAAGACTGGCAAATATGTTTCATGAATAGCAACATAAATTCAAGCTTTTAATATTTTAATGTTGTAATTTCAGTTCCTACAAAGTCTTTCTGGGAGTTCACGATGTTTATAAACGTCATGAAACACAGACTAGATCTGTAGTGCAGGCATTTCCACATGAAGACTACGCTTGCAACGTATTTCAAAATGACATTATGCTCCTTAAGGTAACTTTTTTGGCTTTTTTAAAATTCCAATTTTGTTTTTCATCATGGTATTTGAGTTGTTGAATGCATTGATCAGGAGGAGATCTGGAAAAACTGTACAGATTGATGTTTACAATTTTTTTAACAATGTTTTTATCTCTTTGGTTCTTCAAGTTGAGCTCCAAGGCAAAAGTGGACAAAAATGTGAATATCATTGCTCTCGCAGGCCAAGATGATGGCTCTCTCCCAAAATCATGTATAGTCTCTGGCTGGGGAAGTTATGAGAGGAACAATAAACATATGTCTCTTGTACTCATGGAAGCCAATGTAACACTCATTGACAGTGAGAAGTGTCCTAAGGAAAAGTCATACTGTACTGAGGGAGCGAACGGACCGGGTGAGGTATGTACATTTTTCTGACATAACATTGACAAACATACTTTGGTCATCCATAATAATTAATTCACTGTTGTTGATGAAATCACTGCACATTGTGTATGTATTTCCAGGGAGATTCTGGTGGTCCATTGGTCTGTGAAGATGGGAAGGCATACATGGGTGGTGTCCTCCTCCAAATCAAACCTAAATGGCCTGCACATCTATAGTTACACAAAAATTCCTGACTACAGAAGCTGGACTGATTCAATTATGAAGCCTAACGGAAAGCTCTACTAGATGTATCACTTGATGAAATTGCAATATTTGAATGTACTGTTTGTGTAATGTTGGAGAGCTAATAATTGAATATGATTGCAAAGCAAGGAGACCCAAGTCAGACCCAAGTCTGGCTTGCTTGTTTCAGACAGATTCAAAAATTAAATGATTGAAAATATCTGAATATTATTTGGTTAAATTAAAACCAAAGTGATATGTTTTGGCTTTTATGCTGTTTCTCTGCATCAGGGTGGTAGACTTGAACAAGCAAATCATGGCACATAAATGAATTACTGACTAAAAAATCAGACATTTAAGTGGGGACTGTTTAATAGATGTGATATCTATTGATGTTAGATACAGTATCTCATCCAGCTCTTAAATATCACATTATTTACATTATATACATTATTGCTTTCTGCATCTTCTTTTTTGACTACATCAAACGAGCACACAGGATCCTCTTTGTTTTGTACCATCTTTTAGAAAATAAACCATGGCATGCAAATTAAGTACTGTTAGTTTGATACGGCATGTAATCCTGCTCTTAAATACAGCAGTATATAAATTACATACATTACTTCTTTGTGTCTTCTCTGCATCTTTTTAGACAATAAACTGTTGCTCTCTCACCATGTTCTCAGTCCCTCTGTTCACTACTGTTTGAGAGTGAATTGACTTAACAAAAGACAACACTGGCTCCTTGTGCATTGATGCAGCAAGAACAGGTTTATTATACACTTTTTCAAGTGAGAGCTGAAGCTTTCATCTTATTAGGAAGAGCTAAAACAAATCAAATCTCTGCCTGTTGTTTAATAGAGACTGTTACAGCTACATTTTTAGCAAAAAAGCGAAAAACAAACAACAAAAAAGAGACAACCAGCCGAACAGCAGCAATAAGAAAACATGACTTAAGAAAACAACTGAGGGGGGAATGAAAAGGAGAAACAGTCAAGCAAAATAAATCAACTGTACCTAACTGTACTTAACTAGGGACAACCTAAATTTATTTGTGTGTCTATATGTGAGTGTATGTGTGTGTGTAGGTGTGTGTGTGTGTGTGTGTGCATAAGCCTGTTGCAGAATGTGGTGTTTAGGGAGAATGGGACACCACAACGGCAGTGCACCGGCCCCAGTGACAGGCAGACAAGAACCCCAACCACATGTCCCAGGGACAGCCACGCCCCGTCTCAAGGGGGAACAGCAGAGAGCCATGCCAGGGAGCCTTCTGCCGCTAAGGAGTGAGAACGCGGGACAACCATGGCTGACAGTCTTGCAGCCAAGCCGGAGGCCATCCTCCTCAAGTCCAGGCAGAGAAAGTGGTCCCTGAGCCCCATGAACCTGAGTCTGGTCCTGAGGCCAGATCTATATTGTGAGAGAGCCAGCGGGAGGAAGCAGCAGGAGCCCCACCCATGCCAAAGAGGGCACCAGGACCACCAGGAGAGGAGACAATGAACCCAGGGACACACTACCCAGCCCAGACATGAGCTTTAGGCCTGAGTCCCCAGACCCCCAGGTCCAGAGCGGGCCCCCACACCAGGGAAGCCACGCCCCCCGCCCGACCCACACCAGGCCAACCTCAAGGCGCCCACCACCACCCAGGGGAACCCAGGTGCAGGACATGAGGCCAATGACACCCCACACACACCTTCAACCTCCCCGTCATGGTTTGTGAAGTGTTGTATGGTGGAGTGAAGAAAAGGTCACCTTTTTTATTACACTCAAAATTGAGTTGGAGCATGCTTACACCATACACATATAAAATAATGCTATATAGACACAAATAACAAATCATGCTGTACTGTCACATTACTTTAAGGACAGAATAAGCCTGTTGTTGGTCATTATTCTTGTCAGTCATCTGTATCATTGTTACATCAAAATAACACTCAAAAGGAAAGAAGTCTCCCTAGTGCAGATCTGTTGCCAGATAAACAGAGGTCTAACACTCCATACTTATACTGTCTCATATTAACCCTCTGTTTAGTCATTTGCCTGTGATCAGAATTCCTCAATAATGACAGTTTTAGTAGCATTTTGCATTTTGGGAGGGGAAGAAACCTTTTGAATTGCTGCTTGCCTTTAGCACCACCATAAGGCTGTTTCCATTATTTACATGAGCATATTGATGACTGCAGTATTAAACACACAGACAGGCAGTATGTACATGCATGATGTATACTGTATGCTGAAAACCTATTTGGAAAACTTTGCTATTAAATGTCTAATTTACAGATTCAGATGAGAAAGCAACCACTATGACTTAATGCTGAAGCCAATTTACAATCATCTTGAGATGTGGCTCTTCTAGTGGCTACTATTTACTGGCTCCACTGTTTTCTGCCCTGAATAATCCAAAATTCCAGGGCTTGACAAAGGCCAGGAGACAGGGATGATATATATTTATTAGCTCAGAGCTGTTGTTAAGTTGTTGTCAGGGCCACTAAAATTTCTAGCAGTGCTGCATCCCCATAGAATAGTTGTTGTTGTCAAAGTGTTCTGTCTTATGTAATTTACTCAGGAGTGCATTCTGTGTTGCTAGCTACTCTATAATGACCTGATTCACAAAGTGCAGATTGTGCTGGTGCTGGATATAAATCTAAATCTAAATCTAAAGCTCAGTTTTGAGACAAAAACACAACAATTGTATCAAAATGTTTGATACTCCTTATTGATTTACCAGAAATAATAATAAAAACATATTGGTTGCAACTAAGAGGATTTAGCTTCAAGCTGCAATACAAGGTAGTCCATGGTTACAATTTACTTAGATATCGGTATAGATACTGAAAGACACATAAGCTTATAGCAAAATGTTTCACTGTATTCATTTTTTCTCTTTTGTAGAGAGAGAGAGAGCTATGTTGAAGGACAATATAATTGTCGTGGAAATTTAGATTCCTGGTGAGAGATTAGGCAAATAATGGAGTTACAACCAACCGTTGTCTTTGAAGAATTTATTTAACAAAAGAGAATAAACAGAGAAGTACTACAACAGAATCAGCTGGACCAGAGGTCTGTCTTCTAAGACAGTCTGTTACGTCTGGCCCAGAGCAAAGGGATGCATAGTCATTTACACAGTCTGGGTATCTATGTTTTGGGTAACAAAGGATCCTCTGCCTGCTGTGCCTGGTCCCAGACAAAACAGGTAGAAGAACAGAAAACAACTCCACATCCTTGACTTAAACCCTACACAGCTGTGGACAGACTAGCAGAATCAGAATAATAATAAGAATAATAATAAAAGGAACATGTTGAAGGTTAAACAATGTATAAGACATAATAATAATAAAAGAAAAAATAGCACTATTATAAGTACTTTGCATAAATGGATAGTAAATGTAAGAAGAATACAA
>JALXJV020000010.1:11830021-11855093 GCA_024633595.2 Lepomis macrochirus
AGCCATTAATCTGGAAATCCTGCGGGTTTGTGTTCAGCACTCTGACAAAATAAGCAGTATTGTTTCCTCTGTGGCTGCTGATGTGGCTTCTTTCAATTTGAATCTGGTGGAATATTACATGGCTTGTGAGCAGGACAGGACCAGGACCATGTCATTGGCAAAGCCTCTCTTTGACACTGAACCCCTTCTGCAGTAACTTGAAAATATCAAGGACTTATTGTTGAGGACAATATTAATTTTACCGGGAGGAATGTGGCACCTGTTAATGTGTTTTTTTTGTGTGTAATAAGTGCCAGTTACCCTAATGTAACAAGCTGTTTTAATAGCCTAGTATACTGGAACACTTCTCCAATAATGTTTCCTTTCAATGCCAGTAGGGGGCATAATAAGATGTGACACATGTCAAAAAGCCACATTAGAAGAAGTGGCTGCTGTTAGTTATAGCCCTGGTCGAAAAAAGTTGTTGTTCCTGGTGCCGCTTGACACTGAACCCCCTTCTGCTAACTTGAAAATATCAAGGACTTTTCATTTCACCCCTCTGATGGCTAAGTCAAGAGTCCTATCATCTGAAATCACCTGCAGCAGTATTGGGTTTAGTAGATCACAAGTGTCTGTACTACACTCAGTGACTCGAGGTTCCTGATGTGAATTTCAGATTCAGCAGCCTTTCTGTTACCACAGCAACATCAATATAATGTAACACACGTACAAGATATCACTTAATTACACATTATCTATGCTATGAAAATATAACCCTTGTCATGCTCGAGAGGTGATCACCCTCATGAATTAAACTACACAAACACTTCCTTCTTTCTCTGATTCTAGGTAGCATTTAAAGGCTGAATCTGTCAGTGATGTGTGACACTGCTTTTCAGTAGCTCAGCTGAACTGATCTCACCATGTTTATCAACTGCAAACTGGTAATACTGATACTCGTGCTGACTCTTGATGGCCAAGGTAGGTTTTGTTTTTGTGGCACTGTTTCACACAACATAATTGTAGCATGCGGTATATGATGAACTCCATTCCACTCTGGATACTGTGAGACATAAAGTGCAGGACGATAGATAAACTGATTTAACTAGTTTCTTACATTTTTCTCAGTTCTTACAGGGAAAATCTTTGGTGGTCACAAGGCTGTGCCACATAGCAGGCCATACATGGTGCTTTTGGAGTGGCACCTGCAGGATGGTAAAACAAGCTACTGTGGTGGCTTCCTTCTGAATGAGGATTATGTGATGACTGCAGCCCACTGTACTGCTAGGTCAGTTTTCCTACTGGAAATCCTGGGACCCCTGATAGAATTTCCCAACAAGAGCTTAGACTCATACATTAAGACTGGCAAATATGTTTCATGAATAGCAACATAAATTCAAGCTTTTAATATTTTAATGTTGTAATTTCAGTTCCTACAAAGTCTTTCTGGGAGTTCACGATGTTTATAAACGTCATGAAACACAGACTAGATCTGTGGCGCAGGCATTTCCACATGAAGACTACGTTGCAACGTATTTCAAAAATGACATTATGCTCCTTAAGGTAACTTTTTTGGCTTTTTTTAAAATTCCAATTTTTGTTTTGTCATCATGGTATTTGAGTTGTTGAATGCATTGATCAGGAGGAGATCTGGAAAAACTGTACAGATTGATGTTTACAATTTTTTAACAATGTTTTTATCTCTTTGGTTCTTCAAGTTGAGCTCCAAGGCAAAAGTGGACAAAAATGTGAATATCATTGCTCTCGCAGGCTAAGATGATGGCTCTCTCCCAAAATCATGTATAGTCTCTGGCTGGGGAAGTTATGAGAGGAACAATAAACATATGTCTCTTGTACTCATGGAAGCCAATGTAACACTCATTGACAGTGAGAAGTGTCCTAAGGAAAAGTCATACTGTACTGAGGGAGCGAACGGACCGGGTGAGGTATGTACATTTTTCTGACATAACATTGACAAACATACTTTGGTCATCCATAATAATTAATTCACTGTTGTTGATGAAATCACTGCACATTGTGTATGTATTTCCAGGGAGATTCTGGTGGTCCATTGGTCTGTGAAGATGGGAAGGCATACGGGGTGGTGTCCTCCTCCAAATCAAACCTAAATGGCCTGCACATCTATAGTTACACAAAAATTCCTGACTACAGAAGCTGGACTGATTCAATTATGAAGCCTAACGGAAAGCTCTACTAGATGTATCACTTGATGAAATTGCAATATTTGAATGTACTGTTTGTGTAATGTTGGAGAGCTAATAATTGAATATGATTGCAAAGCAAGGAGACCCAAGTCAGACCCAAGTCTGGCTTGCTTGTTTCAGACAGATTCAAAAATTAAATTATTGAAAATATCTGAATATTATTTGGTTAAATTAAAACCAAAGTGATATGTTTTGGCTTTTTATGCTGTTTCTCTGCATCAGGGTGGTAGACTTGAACAAGCAAATCATGGCACATAAATGAATTACGGCTAAAAATCAGACATTTAAGTGGGGACTGTTTAATAGATGTGATATCTATTGATGTTAGATACAGTATCTCATCCAGCTCTTAAATATCACATTATTTACATTATATACATTATTGCTTTCTGCATCTTCTTTTTTGACTACATCAAACGAGCACACAGGATCCTCTTTGTTTTGTACCATCTTTTAGAAAATAAACCATGGCATGCAAATTAAGTACTGTTAGTTTGATACGGCATGTAATCCTGCTCTTAAATACAGCAGTATATACATTACTTCTTTGTGTGTCTTCTCTGCATCTTTTTAAACAATAAACTGTTGCTCTCTCACCATGTTCTCAGTCCCTCTGTTCACTACTGTTTGAGAGTGAATTGACTTAACAAAAGACAACACTGGCTCCTTGTGCATTGATGCAGCAAGAACAGGTTTATTATACACTTTTTCAAGTGAGAGCTGAAGCGTTCCTCTTATTTAGAAGAGCTAAAACAAATCAAATCTCTGCCTGTTGTTTAATAGAGACTGTTACAGCTACATTTTTAGCAAAAAAGCGAAAAACAAACAACAAAAAAGAGACAACCAGCCGAACATCAGCAATAAGAAAACATGACTTAAGAAAACAACTGAGGGGGGAATGAAAAGGAGAAACAGTCAAGCAAAATAAATCAACTGTACCTAACTGTACTTAACTAGGGACAACCTAAATTTATTTGTGTGTCTATATGTGAGTGTATGTGTGTGTGTAGGTGTGTGTGTGTGTGTGTGCATAAGCCTGTTGCAGAATGTGGTGTTTAGGGAGAATGGGACACCACAACGGCAGTGCACCGGCCCCAGTGACAGGCAGACAAGAACCCCAACCACATGTCCCAGGGACAGCCACGCCCGTCTCAAGGGGAACAGCAGAGAGCCATGCCAGGGAGCCTTCTGCCGCTAAGGAGTGAGAACGCGGGACAACCATGGCTGACAGTCTTGCAGCCAAGCCGGAGGCCATCCTCCTCAAGTCCAGGCAGAGAAAGTGGTCCCTGAGCCCCATGAACCTGAGTCTGGTCCTGAGGCCAGATCTATATTGTGAGAGAGCCAGCGGGAGGAAGCAGCAGGAGCCCCACCCATGCCAAAGAGGGCACCAGGACCACCAGGAGAGGAGACAATGAACCCAGGGACACACTACCCAGCCCAGACATGAGCTTTAGGCCTGAGTCCCCAGACCCCCAGGTCCAGAGCGGGCCCCCACACCAGGGAAGCCACGCCCCCCGCCCGACCCACACCAGGCCAACCTCAAGGCGCCCACCACCACCCAGGGACACCCAGGTGCAGGACATGAGGCCAATGACACCCCACACACACCTTCAACCTCCCCGTCATGGTTTGTGAAGTGTTGTATGGTGGAGTGAAGAAAAGGTCACCTTTTTTATTACACTTAAAATTGAGTTGGAGCATGCTTACACCATACACATATAAAATAATGCTATATAGACACAAATAACAAATCATGCTGTACTGTCACATTACTTTAAGGACAGAATAAGCCTGTTGTTGGTCATTATTCTTGTCAGTCATCTGTATCATTGTTACATCAAAATAACACTCAAAAGGAAAGAAGTCTCCCTAGTGCAGATCTGTTGCCAGATAAACAGAGGTCTAACACTCCATACTTATACTGTCTCATATTAACCCTCTGTTTAGTCATTTGCCTGTGATCAGAATTCCTCAATAATGACAGTTTTAGTAGCATTTTGCATTTTGGGAGGGAAGAAACCTTTTGAATTGCTGCTTGCCTTTAGCACCACCATAAGGCTGTTTCCATTATTTACATGAGCATATTGATGACTGCAGTATTAAACACACAGACAGGCAGTATGTACATGCATGATGTATACTGTATGCTGAAAACCTATTTGGAAAACTTTGCTATTAAATGTCTAATTTACAGATTCAGATGAGAAAGCAACCACTATGACTTAATGCTGAAGCCAATTTACAATCATCTTGAGATGTGGCTCTTCTAGTGGCTACTATTTACTGGCTCCACTGTTTTCTGCCCTGAATAATCCAAAATTCCAGGGCTTGACAAAGGCCAGGAGACAGGGATGATATATATTTATTAGCTCAGAGCTGTTGTTAAGTTGTTGTCAGGGCCACTAAAATTTCTAGCAGTGCTGCATCCCCATAGAATAGTTGTTGTTGTCAAAGTGTTCTGTCTTATGTAATTTACTCAGGAGTGCATTCTGTGTTGCTAGCTACTCTATAATGACCTGATTCACAAAGTGCAGATTGTGCTGGTGCTGGATATAAATCTAAATCTAAATCTAAAGCTCAGTTTTGAGACAAAAAACACAACAATTGTATCAAAATGTTTGATCACTTTATTGATTTACCAGAAATAATAATAAAACATATTGGTTGCAACTAAGAGGATTTAGCTTCAAGCTGCAATACAAGGTAGTCCATGGTTACAATTTACTTAGATATCGGTATAGATACTGAAAGACACATAAGCTTATAGCAAAATGTTTCACTGTATTCATTTTTTCTCTTTTGTAGAGAGAGAGAGCTATGTTGAAGGACAATATAATTGTCGTGGAAATTTAGATTCCTGGTGAGAGATTAGGCAAATAATGGAGTTACAACCAACCGTTGTCTTTGAAGAATTTATTTAACAAAAGAGAATAAACAGAGAAGTACTACAACAGAATCAGCTGGACCAGAGGTCTGTCTTCTAAGACAGTCTGTTACGTCTGGCCCAGAGCAAAGGGATGCATAGTCATTTACACAGTCTGGGTATCTATGTTTTGGGTAACAAAAGGATCCTCTGCCTGCTGTGCCTGGTCCCAGACAAAACAGGTAGAAGAACAGAAAACAACTCCACATCCTTGACTTAAACCCTACACAGCTGTGGACAGACTAGCAGAATCAGAATAATAATAAGAATAATAATAAAAGGAACATGTTGAAGGTTAAACAATGTATAAGACATAATAATAATAAAAGAAAAATAGCACTATTATAAGTACTTGCATAAATGGATAGTAAATGTAAGAAGAATACAATTTTCTGCCCTTACAATAATCATGCTACTGACTCTGTTAAGGGCAATTTTGTATCACTAAATTGAAATGAACACTGCAAAATCCTATCCTGCTTTGTTTTGAAATGGTAGATGGGCGTATTTAAGGTGATGCTGAGCATTTATCATACTAATAAATGAGGGTGAGTGCTTTCAGAGTTTTCAAGTTGTAACAAGGTATGATGAGGACTTTTCATATTTCAGCAAAGCTGCATACAATCAGTGGAAACACTACATAACAACCTACTCTAGTAAATCACATACTTACCATAGTTGTCATACAGTAGCTCACTCACTCTGCTGTCTCCATGTCATCTGACTCCTGAAATGCAGGAGAAACAAGAAAAAAGAACCAGTGTAAAAAAACAGTTTAGTTGAAAAAACTTAATTGAAATTGGAAAAACTAAATTGAAAACAGAAATTGTGTTCTTCCACAAAACATTATGTTGTCATCATAAGCTCCATGCACAATCAGATGTCATATGCTCATATTGTTCTCACCTGCTATCCCTGTATCGACCTCATTGAGAGCATAAACCGGCACTCCTGTATCCTCTCTTGAAGCTGCTTTATTCCATGGCTACATATACCTCTATCACTGTTTATATCCTTGCTGAAGTCTCATTTCACCATGCCTTCTGCACATATAAAAGAAGGGAGGAGAAATAAGTAATATTAGAGAAATATGCGCATCTTAAGCTGCTGCACATGCACTTAAAAAATCATGGGAAATTATCTGCCTTGCAAGACAAGCTCCCATATAAATAACTTCCACAGTGGTATTTTTATATGGTTGTAATTCATTTGATTTAAAAGTTGAATTACAATTGGTCTTGTGTCCAACATCGTCATCAAGTGGATGGATAAATGTAGCTGTTTTACTGTTTTGCAGTGTTTTTACCTATGCACTTTTATTTACTTTGCTAGCTTTTCAGTTGTAAGTTTTGCCTTTCCAAATTAATTCTGCTTTTGATTCTTAGGGTAATGACACTGATTGCTGCTGGCTGTTGCAAACCTGTTTTAGATTTGCTAAATTTCATAGGAGCCTATATGGCAAACAATCTTCAACCTCAGCCTCACATAATTGTCACATTTTTTATTTATTTCACTAAAATGGTTTCTTTTTTGTCTTGGTGCAGGCTATAAACTAAATTACTTCTTGTAATGCAATTTAATACCTGCCTTAAACTTTAAATGTTCCTTTTGATGAAACTCTGGCAGTAAGAATTCCCTGGTCATTTTGGAGGCTGTATTTTCAAGTGCTGCTAGTTCTGATATTTTACTGCTCTATTCACATGTCATAAGCTTTACAAATTAGGATTAATTACAAGGCTGTAACCAGACAGAAAACTGTGTTTCAAACTGTGTTTAAACTGTCCCATTTATCAACGGCTGACAAAATTGTTGTCGTTATTGTTGTTGTTGTGATAGTGTGGAATATTAGCACATAATTTAGCCAAACAATCTTTTTTAGAATGACATGTATAATAGTTAGCTAACTGTTAGCCATGTTAGTATGAAGCTTGACTGGCAGTGCAGCTGTGCACTCATGATGTGACATGACTAGCTTGGCTAAGGTTAGCTACTCATGTTTAACACATTATACATACAGTGAGGGAAAAAAACTATTTGATCCCTTGCTGATTTTGAATGTTTGCCTACTGATAAAGAAATGATCAGTCTATAATTTTAATGGTACGTTTATTTGAACAGTGAAAGACAGAATAACAACTAAGAAATTCTGAAAAACTCATATAAAAAATGTTTATTATTTGCATTTTAATGAGTGAATTAAGTGTTTGACCCCTCTGAAAAACATGGCTTAGTACTTGGTGGCAAAACCATTGTTTTGCAATCAATCACAGAGGTCAGACACAGTAGTTGGCCACCAGGTTTCCACACATCTCAGGAGGGATGTCAGAGTGATTTGCAGATCTTCTCCAAATCATTCAGATTTCGAGAATGACTTTTGGCAACTCGAACCCTCAGCTCCCTCCACAGATTTTCTATGGGATTAAGGTCTGGAGACTGGCTAGGCCAAGGCTTTGTTTCCTTGGCCATGTGCTTTGGGGTCATCGTCATACTGGAATACCCATCCACGACCCATTTTCAATGCCCTGGTACATGGCTCTGTCCATCGTCCCTTTGGATGCGGTGAAGTTGTCCGGTGAAATAATCGCACCAACTGTTGTCACCTTCTCACCAAGATGCTTGGCGAAAGGTCTTGTAGCATCATTCCAGCCTTGTGTAGGTCTACAATCTTGTCCCTGACATCCTTAGAGAGCTCTTTGGTCTTGGGCATGGTGTGGAGTTTGGAATCTGATCAACTGATGGCTTATGTGGACAGGTGTCTTTTATAGAAGTAACAAACTTGATTAAGAGCGCTCCAGTGGTATAGTCTATAGTCTTTTATTTATTTTATTCACTAATACATACAGTATGCATGTACATGTAATAGAGAGCATTCTGAAGGACTGCTTACAACAGAAAGACTTGAACAGCCAATGACAGTTACAGGTGGGAAAGGGCGTCACTTTGTGTTGAAAAGTGGTGGGTACATTTTAGGGCTCAGATTAGAGTTGTAACAAAACACTTACATACGAGACGTGACAATCTAGAATATTGGGGTCACAAGATCAAGACTAGAAGATATTTTAATAGTATGTAAAAAAATATTCATTGATGAATACACGATTGGAGGGTTTGTGGGGTCCTCCCCCAGAAGATTTTGAGCATTAAACATTTAATCAGTGTTGTTCACGTTACTTTAAAAAAGTAATTAGTTATAGTTACTCACTACTTGTTCCAAAAAGTAACTGAATTAGTAACTGAATAACTCTATAATAAAAGTAACACGTTACCAGGGAAAGTAATTATTTGCGTTACTGTTAAAAAAAATTGCCATATGTCAAAGAATTTGGATTTTTTGAGCAGTTTTCGCAAGTCAGTTGAAATGAGTAGTACAGACAGGTGTTTGTACATAATTTTCCATATTTATTGCACGTCTACAGACAGCAAGAGGCCCCATTTAATACTTACTTTCCTGCATTCTGGCGACATTTTCTGACCAATTTATGGTGGAAATGTTTTTATGTTTTGATTTATATGAAGGGAAACAAAATTAAGGTGGCAGGTGACAACTCAAATTATTAAAATATAGGCCTAATTGAATATAATGCAGTAATCAGCTTTTGGGCAATGCACTTGCTTCTTCTATATTTCTTTATTGCATTGCATGTTTTCTGATATTAAACATGTTTTAAATAAGCTGAATCTGATTATTGTCCATTGTTTCATTTGTTATTTAACATTTCTTGTTGCTGTTGTTCAGAACATTTTTAACAAAAGCTTTCAAAAAAGAGATGGATACATTCTGACCTGTCCCCAGCGTCCCCAGTGTAAGTGACACCTAGGCTATCTGTCAGTATTTTTAAATGTCCCGCCCCATCCAGGCTGTGATTGGTCGATTTACGCCAAGTGACATTGACGAGCTACATTCAGCTCACGGCAGAAAGGTACCCGAGCTTCTCTTGTCCCTCGTCTCACTCCGCCGACAGACAGAGTTTAGCAGGCAGGCGAGAACGGGAACAGGTGAGCGCCACGTTGCGCCCAGAGAACCTGATATGGAGAGGGCAACCCACCTCCTCACTAGCTGTGTGAGCCAGGGCTGCGTTCGGATTACACAGTTTATTCAATCAATACATAGTGTAATGAATGAAGGTGAGGAGTCTCTCCATCGCCTTGCTGACAGGATTTTTGTAGTGAGGTGTGATTACTCTCACCTGTGTTAGGGGGGTGGGGAGGATTAGATGGGGATAAAGGGGTGTGTTGTACAGGCGGATGGGCCCTGAGAGAGAGGCTGAATTGTTTGGTCCGTGGCTGTGGGTTGTGGCCATAGACTGTATATAAAAATGGACGTAGCGTCCGTGACGTCACCCATTGGTTTCTGAAGAGCCGTTTTGAAGCTCAAAAGTGGCGGTGCTGGCCGCCGCCATCTTGGCAGTGCGTCACCGCGCGTCACTCCCGGATAACCAAAAATGGGCAAAGAGGCAGGTCGTAGGTGTAGCTGAGGTGACGTTTTGCTGAAACCACTCCCGCCTAGCTCGACGTGACCGAGTTAGCTCAGGCTAAGGAGCTAATGCTACATGCTACTCGGCGGTGCTGTACGGTGGAGGTTGGAATCTGCGCGGCCGTGTTGTTACCAGTTCTACGGACATGACCAACTACAGTCAAGGTAAGACACCGAGAAAATAATTTAATAATTTAAATGCTTTTTTAATATATAAATGTGATAACATTATTTTGCAACACTAACGTTACGTTAGAACAGTTAACTATGAATCAGTTATTAATTAGCGTTACCTTAGGTTTACTGAGCGTTAACGTTACATCTCAAACGAACAATTAAATCAGTTAACCCTTTACATACCGTTGGTTAGGAAGCGGTTACCTCAGTTGTTACTTGTAATAAGCGTAATAAGCTAGCGGGAGAGTCCTTAGTTACATGATGGACGCTGTATAACTTGTAAAACGTTAGCTATGGCTGCTATCACGTTAGTAAATTCCCCACACCGCTATTTTGAGTAAAGTTGCTGCTGTCGGCAGGGTTGTGTCAATTTGTGTGGGATTATTGTCTGGAATAGGACTCAGAGAGAGAAAGGTACTTTTATATTTGTCACAGGATTCTTGTTGAGGTTCTGATGCTTCCACATCTGCTACTCAAAGCTTAAACTTTGAGTCTAAATAACGTTGCTAGTCTTGGCTACTGGACATTTTATAGCAAATATAAAATTGTCTGTCTTAAAAGGACAACACAAAACATTTAAAGACTGTCTCCCTTGTTCCATTTTCTCCCAGAATCACACTGTGGATCAGATGTCCCACCTGGAGCCCAGAGAGCTGCAGAGACCTGGGAGTCCTCATTGTGCTGATGGGACTGACGTGGAAAGGCCTTCTCTCCTTCTGTTTACTCTGACTTTTAATATTGTCCATATTTGGATATAGATCCATTTAAAAAATATACAGTTTATGGTTGACACCAAATGCATATGTAGTAAACAGGTGAGTCTATACAATGTAAACCACACAAAACCTTCTCAGAGGTCATAATAAATGACACCTCCTACAGGGCTTCAAAACTACTCAGTGTGCAGATAATTCTTTGTTTTTCACTACTGAGTAACTTCTCAGTCAATGTCACATTTGTCTCTTAAAGAAATGTCAAAATAAAACCGTTATACACACCAACCTTTAGTGTTTTACTTTTTACTAACAAAAAAAATGTTAACCTATAAATAACATCTTAATATTTTTTCATTTACAGCTGTTAACTAGAATATAATAAGTTTAGATCACACTATTTAAAATTAAAATATGAAACTGATAATGAATGAAGAATGATTTTATTATGTATAATTAGTTTGATACACTTTATAACAAAGTGTTCCTAATACAAAAGCAATAGATTAATAAATTAAACTCTTGTCTTGCATTAATGAAAACATCAATATTAAAAGGTTACAAATGTAAAAGTAGTTTTGTATGACTTGAAATGTGTTGAGTTATTATAATGATAGAATCTGTTGATAAGAACCCAGTGTCATAATTTCACGTCAGTGGTGTTTAGGTGTTGAGTAAAAAGACAAGCAGGAGCTGAAGAGCTGGAAGCTGGAGCTGTTCTCTCCTGATGAGCTGGACACAGCTAATCACATCTGGAGGGTTCTGCAATCACCTCCTCTGGCACCTGTAAAGACAACAATAGGTAGACAGTTAAGCAGCTTCTTCCAAAGAGCCATAAATCTACTGAGCTCTGAGACGCCTCAGCATGAAAACCTCTCTGGCATGTGACAGTAATTAGGGGTGGCAATGTGAAATACACTGTTTACTAATATGTGCAATATTTGGGTTGCTGTTGGACACTGTACAATAATAAATACTCAAGTCAGATCTTTTTTAACGCTTATTATAAGGATCTTATTTTTTATTTCTTATTGAACTGTACAACCTTTTTAGGCAAATTCTAGTCCACCAAACAAACTCAGAGGCGGCTCTCACACACCTAATTCTCGCCTTAACTAAACCATCAGCCCTAGTTACACCCCAGCTACCTGTCTGCAGGCATAACGTTTGCATCCACCTCTTAAACTCTATCAGAAACGTCGCTGATCAAACGCAGTTTTCACCTTATTTGCTGAATCTCAATGAATGCTTTCGTTAACGTTACATCTACTGAGTGTAATAACTTATTGATGACTAAACAGTCTTTAATATGTACTTTGAATCAATCATCCCCACTGATAAACCCCACAAAGAATAGTATAACGGTGTCGTAACGGTAACGTTACTACTCGAGGTGCACGGCTCCCCTCGGAGAAACAGCTATAGCTCAAATAGCAGCATCGGTGCTCCTCGGTTGTGACAGTTTCAGGCAGCCGCTGCCCCTCGGCTCTCTGCCTTTAAACCCTTTGTGTCCATTGGAATCAGGAGCAGCCACTTATAATAGTACCTGGCTATCACCTAACTGAACAGTGATTCCGTTACAGTACGTGGCTAAATCTCACATCGCCCGCTAGTAAAAGTTACCGTTAGCATAACGTCAGCTAACTGAGAGCTGAGCCTTTTACTTACAACTTCACACAGATGCCTTTTCTTCAAAGCATTATCACACTAATGTCTAACACTAAGATTAATCTAATAACGATACATTTTGGCTTCTCCCTTCTTGCTGACTTGTCTTTGACTCATTAAGTTAAAAGCTGCGGTCAGAGCACACTAACTTAACTTACTTACACTAACTTAGCAGCTTGGGGCTAATTACTCGTATCTGGCTAATTAGCGTAACGAGCTAACGTTAAGCTAACAAGCGATGTGCCGAGCGATACCTGTTAAATGTTAACACATACATAAAATACATTGATAAATAAATTTCACTCACCAAGTAGAACACAGAGGAGTTCCTGGAGGTTCTCTCTCCAATGAACTGCACAGCCTGCCATTATTCATCCGGTATCTGCATGTAGAAATGTCCAAAAGCCTCCGACAGGCTGAGCCTCAGAGCTCCGTGTAGCTAGGCTAACAGACGGCAAACAGATAGCTAGGAGTGGCAGCGGCTGTCAATCAAAGCGACCACGCCCTAATAATGCAGAACTTTAAGGCTTAATATAATTTAAGCAGGTGAGTTATAAAAAAATTCACCCCCCTCACAGTTGTCACGAAGGGCAAAATTAGCGATATACACTAAAACCATTTTTTGAACCAGGCTGTAAACATGTTTTATTCTGCTGTAAAGTTGGGCATTTTAACATGGGGGTCAATGGAGATTGACTCCCTTCTGCAGCCAGCCTCAAGTGGCCACTCGATGAATTGCAGTTTTCAGTTACTTCCTGGTTGCATCGGAAGTGAGAGCCGGAGGTTGCCGCTTGGTTGTGGCACGCGGCGGGAGGGTGCTGTTCGCAACTTTTAGTGTTGCCGGCAGTGAAGATAGCAGACAGGGGGTCCGTTCCTGTGTTAGGAGGGGAGGCACGCGTCTCCTTTAGGTAGAGAGGGATCGGGATTTAGCAAGTGCCTGTACCTGTGCTTTACGGACGGAAATTGCATGAGGTCGCGACACTTTTCCACGCCGACACGCCAATCCAAGCCGGAGTCTGCAGCTGGGGCCAAGCTGAATGAACTGTGCCTCACGGGCTTCCTGATTCACGGGAGATTCCATGTCCGCCTCCCCACGGGGGGTCTTGTCGGCAGACGCGGGCAGATAAGTTTTAAGTTTATATCCTTTTGATGTTGTATGTTGTCTTGTCAAGAGTTTTGTGTCTTAGTCTTAGTATAAGTTATTTTAAATAGGTTTTAGTAAATTGACTCCCGTTAGAGGCGCCCTTTAAAGCAAACAACCCCTTTCTGGTGGCAACGGGGCCCTCTGCCTCCCTTATGGGTAGAAGTGGTTCTGACCAGCTTGTGGTTTGCAGTGGTCCTTATTATAGGTGATGCAATTTTATATGGTGTTTCAGTAATTTGCAGTGTACAGGTTGCGGTGCATTGTGTAGTGATTCTCCCAGAGTGTGTGCCATGTTCTCTTGCAGTGTTGTTATAGGGTGGTAGGCGGCCCTGGGGACCATTAGGGTTGACCTTTGTGAGGGCTCTCTGCGTGTGTTGTCTCTATTTTTAAGATGAATTTGTATCCCTAATAAAGATTATATTTTGTATTCCATTTGTCTTTGTGGGTTTGTTCTCTGCCTCTGATGCCGGACCAGACCGGATAAACAAAGGTGGTGGCAGTGTTGTGCTGCCTTAAAATCTTTAATAAACAAAAGAATTATTACACTGGTGGCAGCGGTGGGATCCATTTAAAATGTCTGAGGCAGAGAATATTAACCCTCAGTTTGGGTTACAGGGAATTAATGCAGGGGAAAACAACCCTTCTGGCAGCATGGTCGCCTAATACAGGCCAGCCCAATCAGTTCCATCCCCGCCCAGTGTTCATGCCTGAAGTTTTACAGGGATGGGTCGTGAATGGTCTGATTGGGTAGAACAATTTGAACTGGCAGCCAACGCCAATAGCTGGGATGACTCTGTTAAGCTTAAATTTATGTCTTTGTTGCTGTCTGGCGTGCTCGTGATATGTATAATGGTGTTTCTAGTGAAGCTAAAGGTAATTATACTCTGTTGAAGGTAGCTATGACTAGATGTTTGGAGCCATGTCATAGTGATGAGTGGAGCAGGGTTGCTTTCACAGAAAGGAGAAGATTACCTAATGAGACCGCTCAGGAGTTTGGCAATGCTTTACGCAGGCTGGTAGCTAAAGCTTATCCCTCTGTAGATGATAGCGTTCAGCGATATATTGGCCAGAGATCAGTTTGTTGCCCATTTTACTGCAGGAGACTTTCAGTATTAGCCTTCGGGCTGCAAAACCCAAA
This sequence comes from Lepomis macrochirus, assembly GCA_024633595.2. Taxonomy (NCBI): domain Eukaryota; kingdom Metazoa; phylum Chordata; class Actinopteri; order Centrarchiformes; family Centrarchidae; genus Lepomis; species Lepomis macrochirus. The sequence goes on from JALXJV020000010.1 coordinate 11,844,463, forward strand.
ACTTTAGAGTCTGCAATCCACTTGGCTGCTGAAATGGAGCTCCTTAGAAATTTGGAACAAGCGGTACAGCCCCTGATGCAAGAGTAAGGGGTTATAGAAGACACCAGTAAAACTGATGAACGTTTTGAGGCTTTACTTGGAATAGTAGAAGGTTTGCGCCAGGAGGTTAAGACTATACAATCTGCAGTTCAGGTCCTACAAAGGTCTCCTAGCATAGTAGGTCCTCCCAGAGTTTTGTCAAACCCTCCCAGGAACCCTAATGCAGAATCTGTGGCTGTTCCTGGGGATTCTTCAAGGCCGGAGCTCGTGAGTAGAACTGGTGTGTGTTGGGAATGTGGGTGTGACCGACACCTGCGCCGGATTGCCCCTATGTGCAGGGAAACTAACGGGGTGGGCACAGGAGTCAACTGCCTGCCCCTCATTAGTGACTCAGACTGTAGCCTTGACCAATAGAAAGGGCAGCCATGTAGCTGTTAAAGTGGGAGGGAGTGATCTTTAATGTTAGTGGATAGTGGAGCTGATCGGTCTGTAATCCCTAAGGAGTTGTGGATGACTATTACAAATGGGGATGTGAGTTGACAGAGTATTCTGGAAATGTGTCTGCTGCTAATGGGGTGGTATGTGTATAGCGGGGAGTGGCAGACAGTTTGTCAGTTTGATTCATTGGCCTTAGTAGTGGAGTTTTTAGTTGCTGATGTCCCTCCGGTGATATATTGTTGGGATTTGACTTTTGTCTAAGTATGGGGCCGCTGATTGACTACAAAGAGCGAAGTTTTTCGCGTAATGGGAAAAAAGTTTACCCCTGGTGTTCCAAGAAGATCTGAGGAAGCCTCGTACTGTTGTCATAAAATCCGACACTACAGTTCCACCACTAGTGAGATTATTCTTCCTGAGTAGTCACAAGCCCATTTCGTGAGTGTGTGCAAGGTATGCTGGAACCCTTAACCTCACTGTCTGACCAATGTAATGTACTGGTGGTCCGGTTGTTTGCCAGGTAGAACAAGGTGTTGTACCAGTGCGTGTTATTAATGTTACAGATGAGGGTATGATGCTGAGGGAAGGTATGAAAGTCGGGACTTTGTACAACCTGACATTGAGGTGGGAGAGAGCTTGGCTGGAATAAATGAGGGTGAGGTTCCCCGGTCCTCCTGGTCTGTAGACTCCTTGGTGAAGCAGTTGGGGTTGGATCAGAAGGGCTTGGGAAATGCAGAACAGCGAGCTATTTATGACCTGTTGTACAAGCATTTGCCTGTTTTAGTACAGGTGATACAGATCTAGGAAGGACCCCTTTTGCGAGCCATAATATTGACACTGGGGAGGCCAAGCCCGTTAAGTTACATCCGCGCCGTGTTCCTCTTCATTTACAGGAGGAATGTGCCGAACATATCAAACAGATGCAGGCAAGTGGTATCATCCAGCCGCCATGTAGCCCTTGGGCTGCCCCTGTAGTCCTTGTGAGGAAGCGGGATGGAGGGCTTCGCTTCTGTGTTGACTACCGTGAGGGCTTAATGATCTCACCAGAAAGGATGCCTACCCCTCCCCAGGATTGATGATGCGTTGGATAGCTTACATAAAGCTTGCTGGTTTTCTACCCTTGACCTTGCCAGTGGGTACTGGCAGGTGGAAATCGACCCCAAAGATAGGCATAAGACAGCGCTTATAACCCGCCAGGGTTGTTTGAGTTTAATGTGCTGAGCTTTGGCCTGTGCAATGCACCAAGCACATTTCAGAGGCTCATGGATGTGGTTTTAGCCGATCTGCAATGGACCACCTGTTTAGTCTATCTTGATGACATCATTGTGTTTGGCCGCACATTCTCAGAGCATTTGTCACGGCTAGACGAAGTGTTGCTTAAGTTGCGCCAGGCTAACCTTAAGGTCAAACCTTCTAAGTGCAACTTGTTTTCTACTCAGGTGCAGTATTTGGGTCATATTATCTCTGCAGAAGGGGTAAAGGTAGATCCAGCTAAAGTGCAGGTAGTGAGAGAGTGGCCAGCACCTAAAAATCAAACAGAGGTCAGAAGTTTTGTAGGGCTGGCATCTTACTATCGACGGTTTATAAAAGGGTTTGCAGAGATAGCACGCCCCTTACATCAGCTGACTGAAAAAGGTAGGCGTTTTAAGTGGTCTGATGCTTGTCAGAATGCTTTTGAGCAGCTAAAGACTGGGTTAATATCTGCCCCAGTGTTGGCCTACCCAGACCCTTCAAGGCCGTTTATTTTGGATACTGACGCTAGTGACGGAGGCATTGGGGCAGTCCTGTCACAGGAGGTTGGGGTGCCGAACATGTTGTAGCTGCATATGCAGCAGAGCTTTAACAAAACAGGAAAGGAAGTATGCCACCACTAAGAAGGAACTGTTAAGTATGGTGACATTTACAAAATACTTTAAGCATTATTTGCTAGGAAAGGAGTTTGTATTGCGTACGGACCATAACTCTCTTAGGTGGCTGCACAACTTTCAGGGTTTAGAGGGACAGCTGGCTAGGTGGGTAGAGCAGTTGGCTAATTTTCAATATAAGATCATCCATAGACCAGGAAAAGCACATGCTAATGCAGATGCCCTTTCAAGACTGCCTGCTTTTATTGGTAATGCTCCAGAGACTAGTCAGACAGAAGATGCCACTGTGGTGCAACGCTTCAGAGAGACAAGTGTGTGTGCTGTGCAAGAGGGCAGGTCTAGAATGCAGACAGGTCGGGAAGGTTTTGATGATGAAATAGCAAAGGCTCAGAGTGAGGATGTGGAATTGCAGCAGTTAATTTGCCATAAAAAGAGGGGTCTGGACCTCCCTGAAGATCAAGCTCTACAGAAATATGCCCCTGTGTGGTCACAATTGCAGATGAGAGATTCACGGTTGGTGAGGGTACCGCCTTCAAATTCAGATGCTGCATCACAGGTGCAGGTGGTCCTTCCCCAGTCTCTGGTTCCTAAAGTTTTGGCTCAGTTGCATGACTCCCCTACTGGTGGCCATTTAGGGATACAGAAGTTGCAGGGAAAGGTGAAGGATCGCTTTTACTGGCTGGGGTGGTTTGGAGATGTGAGGCAGTGGTGTAGACAATGTACCGAATGTGCCTCCCGGAAAAGTCAGGGTCGTCTCCCTTGTGCTCCACTTCAAATTTTGAAGGTGTTACGACCATATGAAAGGGTGGCACTTGACATTCTGGGCCCTTTACCAGAGACAGCTGGCAAGAATAAATATATTTTGGTCATAGGAGACTATTTTTCAAAATGGACAGAATCATTTCCCCTGCCTAACCAGGAGGCTCTACACTATTGCCAAGGTGTTGGTAGAAGAGTGGGTGTGTAGGTTTGGGGCCCCACGCAGCCTTCATTCTGATCAGGGGCGGTCTTTTGAGTCTACCTTGTTTAAAGAATTATGTAAGCTTTTAAATATTCATAAGACCAGGACCACCCCTTACCATCCCCAGTCAGATGGTCTTATTGAGCGATTTAATCGTACTTTGCTGTCTATGCTGTCCCTGTTTGTGGAAGAAAATCAGTCCAATTGGGACACCCTGTTACCCTATGTAATGATGGCATATCGCAGTAGCGTGCATGCTAGTACAGGTTTTACCCCTTATAAAGTGTTGTTTGGACGAGAGATGGTCCTACCAGTGGACATAATGCTGGATGTGGGCGCTGGGGAGGCATTTCCTTCTGTTAGTGCGTATGTCAGCCAGTTAAGGGAGACTTTATCTACTGTAGTGGAGGCAGTGAAGGAGCATCAGGCTAAAGCTTCTAGCCAACAAAAGACCAACTTTGATTTTAGAGCAAACTTCCAGTACTACTCTGAGGGGGAGTTTGTGTGGGTTTTAAACAAGGCTAGGAGAAGAGGGTTGTGCCCCAAGCTTCAGAGGCGATTTAAGGGCCCTTATAAGATAGTGGAGAGGGTTACAGAAGTGTTGTATCGGGTGGCACCTGTAGGGGGCAGAGATGGTTATACATTTCAATCGCCTTAAACCCTATTTGTCACCCTGTCCAGGGCCAACATCAATCCAGGAGGATGGTGGGGCAGAGATGGTTCCATCCCAGAGCAGAAGCAATGACAGTGCATCTGATGTTCCTCAGCAGCGGCAGCCATGGGCAACCGACTGTGCTACGTCTGTCTTGCAGCCTACAGCAAATGGGGGAGGACAAGGAGTTGTGATGCCCTTACAAGGTCCCACTTTGGAGGTAGTAGAGGCAGAGACCCCTAGAGGGAAGAGAAGGGCTTGGGCTCCAGGTCATTATAGGGGAAATGGACAATGGTGCCCCATGGAGCAGCACGGTGGGCCATCCCTGTCTCCGCCAGGAAAGGAGAGCCAGCAAGTTGATGGCACACAGGGAGGGCGTCCCATGCGGGATCGGAGGGCACCTGTGTGGTCAAAAGATTATGATTTGTTGCGCTAACTCGAGGACGAGTTTGGTCCGTTAGGGGAGGGAGGAGTGTAATGAATGAAGGTGAGGAGTCTCTCCATCGCCTTGCTGACAGGATTTTTGTAGTGAGGTGTGATTACTCTCACCTGTGTTAGGGGGGTGGGGAGGATTAGATGGGGATAAAGGGGTGTGTTGTACAGGCGGATGGGCCCTGAGAGAGAGGCTGAATTGTTTGGTCCGTGGCTGTGGGTTGTGGCACGCGGCGGGAGGGTGCTGTTCGCAACTTTTAGTGTTGCCGGCAGTGAAGATAGCAGACAGGGGGTCCGTTCCTGTGTTAGGAGGGGAGGCACGCGCCTCCTTTAGGTAGAGAGGGATCGGATTTAGCAAGTGCCTGTACCTGTGCTTTCACGGACGGAAATTGCATGAGGTCGCACACTTTTCCACGCCACACGCCAATCCAAGCCGGGAGTCTGCAGCTGGGGCCGGCTGAATGAACTGTGCCTCACGGCGCTTCCTGATTCACGGGAGATTCCATGTCCGCTCCCCACGGGGGTCTTGTCGGCAGACGCTGGGCAGATAAGTTTTAAGTTTATATCCTTTTGATGTTGTATGTTGTCTTGTCAAGAGTTTTGTGTCTTAGTCTTAGTATAAGTTATTTTAAATAGGTTTTAGTAAATTGACTCCCGTTAGAGGCGTCCCTTTAAAGCAAACAACCCCTTTCTGGTGGCAACGGGGGCCCTCTGCCTCCCCTTATGGGTAGAAGTGGTTCTGACCAGCTTGTGGTTTGCAGTGGTCCTTATTATAGGTGATGCAATTTTATATGGTGTTTCAGTAATTTGCAGTGTACAGGTTGCGGTGCATTGTGTAGTGATTCTCCCAGAGTGTGTGCCATGTTCTCTTGCAGTGTTGTTATAGGGTGGTAGGGCGGCCCTGGGGACCATTAGGGGTTGACCTTTGTGAGGGCTCTCTGCGTGTGTTGTCTCTATTTTTAAGATGAATTTGTATCCCTAATAAAGATTATATTTTGTATTCCATTTGTCTTTGTGGGTTTGTTCTCTGCCTCTGATGCCGGACCAGACCGGATAAACAAAGGTGGTGGCAGTGTTGTGCTGCCTTAAAATCTTTAATAAACAAAAGAATTATTACACTACATAGTTTTTGCCAGCAGCTTCAGCTGCAGGCTTACGAAAACACTGAAAGAGTGTAGTTTGAGTTTGCTCGCGTTTCACATCTCCGTCAGTGATTCACATTAGTTCATTTCAAACGAGCGCCGAGTGACCGCCACACTGCTGTGTTGTTGTTTGGTAGGTGATGTCAGATCCCGGTCCCGGGCTACGGAAGCAGCAAACGTCAGTTCAGAGCTTCACAACACAGACGGGGGAATTTATGAATGAACATGTCAAAGTTCTGTCACAAAACGATGTTACGTATCATATCACTATTTTAAGTAGGTATATGGAAATCTTTGACCGTTCCTAGTGGTTATACGGCGTATACCTGAGGATTGATTCTCTTTAGTGGGTAATATCACAGAAGGCCTACTCATGAAATGCACCGACCTCAGCAATCTAATCCAAACTAAAAGTTTGGATGAAAAGTTGGCAGCCCTGGTGATGTCTGCAGAAATACTGTCTTAATGTCAACCAGGTCACCACTCATTGACAGAGAACAGTGTGCCAAGGAAAACTTATACTGCACTGAAGGAGAGACTGGACCGAGTGAGGTATATACATTTTTCTGACACTGAGAAACATATGTTGGTCAACCATAATAATTCATTCGGTGTTGAAGAAATCATTGCGTGCTGTGTATGTATTTCCAGGGAGACTCTGGTGGTCCATTGGTCTGTGAAGATGGGAAGGCATACAGGGTGGTGTCCTTCACCCTCAAACCAAAGTCAGGTGGCACGTTTATCCATGGTTTCGCTAGAATTCCTGACTACCGAAGCTGGATCGATTCAATCATGGAGCGAAATGGAAAGCTCTTCAATCAAAATATGCTTTACTTCAATGTTTTCAAGTTGTACAAATGATATTTTCATTTGGTGTGCTAAAACAATATAAATGTGATGTGATCATGTCTCATTCGAGTGACTTGTCTTGGCTGTTTATGGTATGCTTTTTGTTAATAATTAGATTTTAGATATTGCTAGATTACTGCAAGCAAATTATAAATGTAAACCAAACACATGCAGTTTTTTTAAGGCTAGGCTTTAACAAGCTAATCATAGCATGCAAATTAAATACTGTTAGTTTGATACGCATGTAATCCTGCTCTTAAATACAACAGTATATACATTACAACTTTGTGTTTCTTCTCTGCATCTTTTTAAACAATAAACTGTTGCTCTTTAACCATGTTCTCAGTACCTCTGTTCACTACTGCTTGGGTGTACACAACAAAAAGACAACACTGCCTCCTTGTGAATAACGGGTATTGATGCAGCAAGAACAGGTTTACTATTCACTTCTTCGAGTCAAAGCTGAAGCTTTCCTCTCTTTAGGTTCTAAACCTAATCAATCTGACAGAGAGCTCAATGCTCAGGGTAGACACTAACAGCAATTGTCTTCATTTTGTAATTATACATTACATTTTGTTTCCATTTTAGAGATTATTTAGACAATAAATTAGCACTCCAAATTTAGCTAGAGCATTGTTTTAAACATACAAATCTAAAATTATGCTGCAAAGAAACAAATAACAATGTGTCTGTGCTGAGGACAGAATAAGCCTGACGTTGGTCATTAGTGATGTTAGTCATCTGTACGAGTGTTACATCCCCTACTCTCCCTTGAGGTTGCTGAGGTCCACTGATCAGCAGCATCTTATCGTCCCTAAAACCAGTCTAACAACCAGGGGCAACTGCACCTTTTCAGCAGTAGCCCCTAAAATGTGGAATGAGTCAACCCTGCCCCCTGACACTATACTTGTCAGGTAAAGGGTGCATCAGAAGTCTAGACCCCCAGCTCTGAACCCTCCAAGACTTAACTGATGTAGTAGTAACCAGTAACTTGGTAGTGATTGAGTGCAAGAAGCTGCAAGGACCCAGAATTCCATAAATAGGAATAGGACAGCACTTTGCCACATTATAATGGACCTTGACAAAACCTGTTGCACACTTCTTATTTCATGTTTTATACTTTCTTCACAGCCAAGGCACTTCTGGAACAGACGGAACCGTCAATAATCAATGCACTATTGTTGGTCAAAAAAAGCATCATTAAGCAAAAACTAAAATAAATAGTTGAATAAACTAGCTGTATAATGAGGTGATTACATTCCTCTGATATGTGCGCATCTTTTCTTTCGTGTCAACATCAGGATTGGTTGTTCCAGTGAAAGAGTTCCATGAAGGCCCGGTCTCGTGTGTCCTCGCTCATGACTCCTCACAAGGCCTTTCTCATTTCTCAGTTTGTACAGCCTCACCCCATCGATCCTCGGTCCTCAAGGTCTATTTTAGGAACTGACATATCCTTAAAGATGGCACGCTGAGATTGATTTCCAGCTCACGGGTGGAGGCACATATTAGGGAAGAGAGAAAGGCCTTGGGACGGCCTGCAAGATGGCGGACCAGAAGAATGTCCAGTTCAAGCAAGGATCTATGAGCAAGGAAATAACAAGAGACTTGAGATGCACCAAGAGATGCAAAATAATAGTAATGGTAGTGGCCACAATAGAAAAATCGCTGAAAATGAATATTAATGATGATGGCAACAGTAACGACAGGACTAATAATAATGGTAGTAGTGGGTGTCGAGCAGGAACATGGGGGCAGTAGGTGACTTGCAAACACAGATCCAGACTCTACAGCTCCAGAGGCAGAAATACCTGCAGAAAGCGACAGAAGGAAAAAGATGAGAAAGCACAAAACTACGAGAGAGGGAAGAAGTTGAGTTAGTTACATGAATGTAATGGAAATTAACCGTTGTGGAGATGTGAAATAAAGCTGGTCCTGAACACAGAGTTGTCTTTGTCGTATTTATTCTGAAGCTTCGGAGGTACAAATCATAGAGACTACAGAGCAGTCTGCAGGAGAGTACAAAGAGGAGAAGAGTGTGTGTGTGTGTGTGTGTGTTTTATTGCTGTGGAGTGTACTCTTTTGACATCTTTTGCCATGCAGAGAGATGATATTAAGTGGCAGTTACTGAAACCATTAGTTGCAAACAAGAACTTGTCTGACACCTTGCAAGTATAGAAAGGGGCCCTGGGTCATCAGCATATAACAGAGAAGCCAAAAACTACTGAGGGTGCAGAAGTGGAAAACAGCTGAACTCACAGTGAGTAAAGTAAATGATGTTCTTGATACATGAATGACATCAAACAGTATAAGAAACAAACAATAATGCCATGAGATCTATATATTGTCACAACATAAATTAATGCTAAGAATGCACCTGATGCTAATGGTCATTATAAACTTTATCAAAGAGAAAAGTCTTTCATCCCATCCCTTCCCTCCAGTCCCCTTCCCAGCCTTCATTCATCAATTTATGCCTTGCATGCCATTCCAATAAACTAATTTTCATACTGGAATGGCGTGGTCTTTGTGAGCGAATAAAGTGAAGGGCATGGGAACTGAAAACTGAAAATAAGACTTTACTCACTCAGGCAGAGGAAATGGTTGATGATATTAATCTATACTTCCTGCTGATAACAAAAAAGATCAACAATACAAGAGCATTTCAATCGGATGTGACCCAGATGCATAAGACACAGAGCAAACTCTGTATTAAAAATAAAGCTTTCTTTACAATTAGGCCTAATTATGATGGGATTCTTTGATTAAATAACCCAAAATAATCTCAAAGAGGGACAATGGCATTTTTCTTCTTTACTAGTTCTGTAACATCATGTAACGTGCCTACCACAGCCATCACTTTTTTGTGTGCATACTGTGGTTAATATTTATGATCCTTTAAAAGTCATTTTAAAATATTAAATATTAAAAAGTCAGCTGAAAATAGAGTTTACAACCAACTCAAGGATATACTGAGGTCTTCATGGCCATTCATAACCTCGCTCCTCTGTATCTAGCTGACCTCCTTCATATCAACACACCCACCTGTACTCTATAGGTCCTCTTCTTCTATTCACCTTGCTGCACCTCCTGCCTGCTTGACCCCTACGGGGTTGTTGGAATCTTTATGTATATAAGTTATCTCATATTTACTCAGAGGTTAGAGGTTTCAGCCACGCTGCCCCTTATCTTTGGAACTTCCTTCCACCAGACATCCATAACAGTGACTCACTTACCATTGTAAAATCGCAACCAACACCTCATTCTCACGTTTCTTGTGCTTGGGCTCCATTGAAACGGAAGGAAGAATTTTTTAAAATTCTTCTCCTTCTTCCAAATGATCCACATTTTTGATGGCCTAAACTTGCTTGAAAACTCACAAACATCCTTCCCTACTGGGAATTGTGGTGCCCTTGATAAGATTGATCCCAACAACCACCTAGATCCATGATTTGAAATTTCAATTTAAAATGCACCAATAAATGATGTGTTTGGCAAACATACTTGACATTTTTATGGATTGTGAAATAAATGTAAGACTTTTTGCCATTTCAGGTCCTGCATAGTCTAACTTGGAGTTCACAATGTCCATAATAGTGGTGAAACATAGTGTGTATCTGTGGACCAAACATTTCCACATAAAGCCTTCAATGCAACATTGTTAAACAATGACATCATGCTCCTTAAGGTAAAAGAAAAACACAACTGTGTTTTATTTTCCCTTTTTTTCATCACTTTGAATTTCTGTCTCTCATGTTATTAGCAAACGCTCTATTGAATGCTTTCATCAAGAGAAGCAAAAATGTGAGACCCATTGATCTCACAGGCCAAGATGATGGCTCTCTCCCAAAATCATGTATAGTCTCTGGCTGGGGAAAACCTGACAGGAACAACAAATATCTGTGACCTGTACTCATGGAAGCCAGTGTAACACTCATTGACATTGACAAGCTTCGTATGAACAACTTGTGTTGCTCTGAGGGGGAGACTGGACCGATGTGGTCTGTATATTTTTGTAACATAACATAAGCAAACAGAAAATGTTGTTCAACCATAAAAATTAATCAGTGTTGAAGAAAACACTGTGTACTGTGTGTCTCTTTCCAGAGACACTCTGGTGGCCCATATGGTCTGTGAAGATGGGAAGGCATATGGGGTGGTGTCCTCCACCTTCCATCCAAACTCAGGTGGCCCGCCTATCCATTGTTCTCTAAGGTTCCTGACTACAGAAGCTGGATCGATTCAACCATGGAAAATGC